>JAEIGO010000919.1:0-45884 GCA_018903765.1 Drosophila aff. chauvacae BK-2020
AATTTTTTTTTTTTGCTTTTTTTGTTATAATATCTTCTATTATTATTTTATTTTTTAAAGTGTTTATTTTTTTAATTTTTTTTTTAATTAAAAAAAAAAAAAATTTATAATTTTTCCATTTTGACAAAGATTGGAATCTGGTCTGGACAGACTTTTTTTGGAACATTTATCGCATTCCCACAGAGTGTACATTCGCATTAGATTTCCGTGGACACAAGTGGCACCGCGCCCCCGCTTCCTGGACGGGATGTGGTGCGTCACCAGGATGTTGACGGCTCCTGTGACATTCCCCTCATTTCATTCACCACTGCCATGGCTCCTTCCCCTCTGGGGGTCCTCTCCAGTAGGTCAATAGTTGGTGAGACAAGTGCACTGCCCAATTCCACTAAGAAAAGTCGCCTGCGGAAGTTCTTCTTGCGAATATTCCACAGAGGATTCAGCTGCGTATACGCAATGTACGCATTCAATGCTGACATATCAAGCATATTGCAGAAGACTGCGACTGGCCACCTGTTCACTCCATTGATCGTCTACATGAAGAAGAAGCCACTTTATCACTCTCAATTTGTGTTTGAGGCAACATTGGGAGCCACACTGGTGTCATATGTAACGCAGTGTAGGCGATTTGTAACACTGTTGAGCACATACCACAAAAAGAAAATCATTGACCAAAGCGACAATAAAATGAAGCCTGAAATAATAAACTATTACAACGAAACCAAATGTGGTGTCGACGTGATGGACGAAATGGTCGGCACATATCGCTGCAAGAGGGAAGTGAACAGGTGGAACAGGTGAACAGCTTTCTGCAATATGCTTGATATGTCAGCATTGAATGCGTACATTGCGTATACGGAGCTGAATCCTCTGTGGAATATTCACAAGAAGGACTTCCGTAGGCGACTTTTCTTAGTGGAATTGGACAGAGCACTTGTCTCACCAACTATTGACCTACTGGAGAGGACCCCCAGAGGGGAAGGAGCCATGGCAGTGGTGAGTGAAATGAGGGGAATTTCACAGGAGCCGTCAACATCCTGGTGACGCACCACATCCCGTCCAGGAAGCGGGCGCGGTGCCACTTGTGTCCACAGAAATCTAATGCGAATGTACACTCTGTGGAATGCGATAAATGTTCCAAAAAAGTCTGTCCAGACCACAGATTCAATCTTTGTCAAAATGGAAAAAATTATAAATTTTTTTTTTTTTTAATTAAAAAAAAAAGTTAAAAAAAAATAAACACTTTAAAAAATAAAATAATAATAATAGAAGATAATTATAGCAAAAAACCCAAAAAAAAAATTTTTTTGGTGCTGTTTTTCGACTTGTGTCAAATTGACACAAGGGACAGATTCGTAACTTTTTGTGTTGCCACGCCCCCAAGCCTCCTAGAAAAAAAATTCTTCTTGATTTTGAAATTTCGTCAAAATTCGTTCACTGAGCCAAAATTTTATTAAAATATCTTTGCAACTAATGACCGAAAAATCGATTTGAAAATCAAAATTGTGTCAAATTGACACAAGGGACGGATTCGTGTTAAAGATATGTATTTGGCGTTATTCAAAGATGAACAGACGAAAATTTCAAGGTCCTGGTTCAATAGTTACAGGATGTTGCCACAAAATGTTCACAAAATTCTTGTAGACAAACTATGAACTTTTTAAAATTTTTTTTATTTTTAAATTATTTACTTACCTTTATATATTTATAATTCCCACCTAGTTTTCCATTACAATAAATATTTATTGAATAAAATAAAAAAAAAATACATTTTTATTTTACCAACACTTTTCCCGCCAACAATTTTTTTTCATACAACTGCACTTACAACGTCTGCTAAATAAACACGTTCGCAGCTTACAAGTAACTTATTAGTTATTTTGGTTGCAGAAAACATTAAGGAAGATGTTGAAAAAGCAGGAAGCCAAAAAAATTTATATTCCAGGTAACTGAGGCTTATTTTTTACAATGTTGCCTATAGGCAACAAATGGGCTGAGGGGGTTAAAGAAATGACGTAATACATGTAGTCATTTAGTTTTAGTGTGAATATATTGTGTTGTATATATTTTAATATATATTTTTGAAATGATATTGATTTGTTTCTTATTATATACTTAATTATTAGCAATGCTGTGTCTCAAAGCATTTGTGTGCAATGACAAAAATTTTGTTTTGTATATTGAATTTTGTTATGTTTTTGTTTTATGTTTAATTTTCTTAGAAGAATATATATTTTTTATTTTATTTTATTATTTTTTTATTATTTTTTTTTTTTTTTTGGGTTGATCAGACCTTTTCTTAAATGAAACGTTTTATTGATTATATATTTTTAACCTATCCTTATGTACTTTTGTTTCTTTTGCTTTTTATCTCTAATTATAATGTTATCTCTATCTTCTATGTTTTCTACCGTATAAGGAACTAAATATACTGGATCTAACTTATGACCCGTTTCGTTTCCTAGTGAAACTTTATCTCCTATTTTTAATTAAAATCTGAAGTTTTCTTATCGTAATTTTATTTCCTATAAGACTTAGCTTTTTCTAATATAAGTCTAGCTCTGTTATACGCTATTTCCAATCTAAATTTTATTTCCTTAGAGTAATCTTCACATTATATAGTGGTTCTACTCTATTTATTTTATTAAAATCTGCGAACTGTCTTGGTAATCTACCAAAGACTAGTTCATATGGACAGTATTCATGCATGACTGATGGTTTTGTGTTGAAACAATAGGTAAAATATTGTATCCAAACGTCCCAATCAGTTTTGTCTGCAGAAATGTACGAACGAATGTATTCATTGAATGTTCTATGACTTCGTTCTATTGTCCCTAAAGTCTGGTGATGATATGCGGTGGATGTAAGATTTTCAATCTTCATATATGTACTTACACATATCTAAAATTACTTTGTTTTTATACTCGGTACCCATGTCCGAAATGAACGTCTTCATTGGACCGTACTTTAGTATGACATTTTTGAATATAGCTTTCGCGACTGTATTTGCGCTCTTGTTCGCGACAGGTATGGCTACCAGATATTTTGTTAAATCACATATTAGTGTGACGATGTATTCGTTGCCATATTCTGATTTCGGTAGTGGACCAACGGTGTCCACTATCACTATATCGAAAGCATTTGTTGGTGTTTCTGTCTTAGTCATTGGGGTCTTTGTATGTGTCGTTGTTTTCGACATTTGGCATTTATGACATCTACGTATGTACTCTTTTATATGACGAGTCATATTTTTCCAGTAGTAGTGTCTTTTTATTTTCGCTAGCGTTCTTGTAATGCCAGTATGACCTCCTTGAATTGGATCGTCATGGAAGGTAGACAGTATTGATTGTATTTTTTTTTCAGTTTGTATAATGGTAACCGGCTGGAGTAGCGCTATTCTCAATGATTTTAATTTCTTGTTGCCCATATGTTTGAAAGTATCTATTGAAATGGATTCAAAGATTTTTTCACTCGGTGCCAATTTGAGTTGGCTGATCTTTAGTATACCGGCTTGCATTTCAAGCCTTTGGAAGAACTGATCTAAATCTAGAATTCCATTGGTATATAAATCGTCAACATCAATTCTTCCAATAACTTTATTTCCTCGTTTTATTAAACAAATAGATTCAGTTATTCGCAAGGTCACTACTTTTCCTACTTCATAATTTGTTATGACTTCATGTACGTTGGGGTTAGATACATTTTGGATACTTTGCCTAGGCAATAGTTCCTTGTTTGTTACTGTACAGTTTTTATCATGTCTACTTTGTTGCCTGGTAGTGACTTTCAGGACTTTATGTTGCATGTCTTTGAGTTCATTTATATTTATACGCGAAAGTGCGTCCGGTACGAAATTATCTTTTCCCTTTAGGTATTCTACAGTGAAGTCGTATTCTTCAAGCTCTCGCCGCATGCGAGTTAATTTAGCACTGGGATTAGTCATAGAAAATAGATACGTTAATGGTCCATGGTCCGTTTTAATAGTGAAATGTTTGCCATAAATGTATGGTCTAAAATGGGTAATTGCCCAATGAATTGCCGCGAGTTCTTGTTCCGTTGTACTCTTGTTGCTTTCCCCTTTTGTAAATGAACGAGATGCATAAGCTATTGGGAGTTGAATCCCGTCACGGTTCTGAGTTAGAACCGCTCCGCAAGCTTGTTTACTAGCATCCGTTATAATGCAAAATTCTTTGCGAAAATCAGGATATTGTAATAATGTGGGGTGCATAAGCTTTTCTTTAAGGTATTCGAATGCGTTTTGGCATTCGCTTGACCATTCAAAAGGAACATTCTTTTACATAATCGGGTTATGTGCCGTGAATAATCGGCGAAGTTTCTTATAAATCGACGATAATAGTTTCCAGAATGCTACAAATCGTCTTGCGCTGTCCGCATCATGAGGGACAGGATAATTTCTGATGACGTCAAATTTCTTGTCATCTGGCAATACCCTTGTCGGTGCATTTATGACCTAGGAATGTCACTTCATGCATGAAAATGAACATTTTTCTGATGCAACTTTAGGTTATATTTCCTACATACATTAAAAACATCAGTTAGGTTTTTAATCATGTGTTTTTCGGAACATCCTATCACCATTCGAAAACCAGAGAACCAGTTCTAAACCAGAGAATGATATAGTCATCATTCTCTGTAATGAATTTGGTGCTATTATAAGTCCAAATGGTAATCGCGTGAAGCGATAAGAGCCATTGCTTGTTGAAAAGATGTTATATTTCATGAGTTTTCTTCGAGTTCTATTTGATGAAAACTTGACATCAAGTCAAGGCATGAAAAGTATTTAGCCCGACCAAGTTGATCTAAATTGTCATCAATTCTTGGGAGTTGAAATTTATCAGAAAGTAGTTTTTTATTGATTTGACGATAGTCAGTTACTAATCGCAATTTCTTTTCTTCTGAATTCGGCAATGATTTTTTCGGAACTAACAAGAGTGGGCTGTTGTACTCAGATACAGACGGTTCTACGATTTTTGTCGTTAATTAATTTTCCTACTTGTTTTTGAATTTCTTCAATATGGCTATGTGACTTCTGTAGCTTTTTATATAAATGGGTTCATTATCTTTACGTCTTAATGTTTGCTAATAAAAATTGTTTGTTGATATTGGTTCGGTTTCCAGTCCGAACACATCACTATATTTTGTGCATAATTCAGTTAATTGGCTTTTTAAATTGCTCTGGAAAATGTTTCTTTAGTTTTGAAAGTACTTGTTCGATTCTATTTTCTGGATCGGTGTTATGAATGTCATAATGTTTTTGGTTTTCATATTGGATTTTGTTTACTTTGACCAATTGATCGAAATTAGTTGTATTTAGAAGTCGAATGTATACATGTTTGGATGCTGCTATTGTATTTGCAATATAAATCCCATTATGTATTTCCCTGATTAGGAACAAATATGTAACAATTTCACGCGTATTATCGCCTATTTTCCGAATAACTGTGATCTGACTGGCAGAATAACCGCATTGTTGCCAGCGCTATATGTTATCGGAACGTATATTGATAATTTAAATTTTGGGGTCCAATTATAAACCAATTTTTTTATAAAATCTATGCCTATTATTCCCATCACATGGTATTGCAAAATTCTGAGGCTACCAAATGAAATCTCATGTGGAATAATATATTTTGTTGACTGAAGTCTTGCCCTATTGGAGGTTGTTCCTTGAGACTTTATTACACCTATGCCTTCGATGTTTATTATTTTTTCATCGTGAATTTTGAAGTTATCAGAATTTACTTTAAAAAGTGAGATATCTGCACCAGTATCTATGAGGAATGCTAGTTTATTTTCAGTTGAGTGATTATAGAAAGTTGCTGAAGAGATCAAGACTGTAATTGATGGAATGAACTTTTGCATTGATTGCATTGCTTCCTAAAGGGTTCTGTGGAGTTTTCCGACGTATTTTGCAACATTCCCTCACATTGTTGTTATTGTTGCCCTGGTTGGAGTTACCTCGGCCTCTTCCCTTGGTTTTGACCTCGTCTTCGTCCACGGTAATTATAGTTATTACAATTGTTATAACTGGGCGGCCTCGATTGTAATTGTTGTGGTTGCTATTTCTGCCACGATTATAACCTCGGCCTTCCTCTTTATTGCTATTTGCACCTCGTCGATAATAGAGTACAGTGTTACTTTGACCTGCTATCTCCGTGCAACAGCTGACAAATTTGGAAATGGCTTCATTCATGTTTGTGAATGTGCTCCCTTGCATGATAAGTTTTACCTTATCAATGGAGCAATTTTGTGTCATGGCCTTTACAGCTGTTGCAGTGCTGTATTTATTGTCAAGGGATTGGCTGATACCTTTACCGATAGCAAGGCGCCTTCAAGGGCCTTCGTCAGTTTCTCCACTCCTTGGGTGTATTGGTTAGCCGTTTTATTTCTCTGCTGCAGATTGAGTAGTTTGGTGTAGATATAACTCCTACCGATTCTCATTTTACTGCACTTGACGTGGGGCAATAATTGCACCAATTGTCTGCTCATTACTTGTGAGATTCCTTGTATGGCCTTTAAGTTTAGTTTTTATAAGGCTTATCGCTGTCGTTTTATGCGTACCTTTTAAGGTGTCTAATAAACCTAGAGCATCTAAAAACTTTGGAATCTTTTTCGTGCCTACCGTCAAACTCTGGTATCAGAGATGTGGCTAGCTTGATAAATTCTGTCACTGTTTGTGCCATTTTGCGAAATTTTTATTTTTTTCTGGCTTATATTCAATTTGATCGCTTCCTTCTAGTGTTTCAATGTCACTATCGGATCCAGCGTCGCTTGGTTGAATAGATTCGTCTAGTCCTTTGAAATGGTCGGGATCGAATTCCACCAATTGACTTAGACTTTCTGACACGTTAATCGGAATATGTCTTCTTCCCGTAATATTATTTAATCTTGTGTTTAGGGATTTTATTACCCTTAAACATTTCTTGCAGTGCCCAGTTGTGAGCCTATTTTTATAGTTGCTAACTAAGCTAACTATATTATTATATTCCCTTAGTACAATTTCTGTGTGGTTCTTTAAAGTTTCTGCTTTTATAAATGCATCTTTATTTATTATAAGAGTTATCAAATTTAAAGCGAATATTGTTTTTGCGAGCAATAGCAACAATAGAACCAAAGCCAAGGTTTTAATTCCACCTTTGATTTATTTGGGATTCCGGTACAAAATCTACATTTTCTGCCACATTTTTTTTGATTTAGCTAAGCATATTCGTTTCGATTTTTTTCCATTCTGCTGTCTAATCCGCATAAGGCAACATCCGCCTGCAGTAAAAGTTTTTCACCGAATTTCCTCTGCCTACTAACTTTTAACCGTCTTTATTGGGCCGAGTCGCCGCTTCTGTGGCCGTATTCCACTTGGGTTTTTTTTTTGTTTCGTTTCTTGTGGGGGGGGGGGGCGGCGAGGAGAGGGGGAGTGACGCCTTTCTCTGTAAGAGACACTTGTTGCTCACGCTAGGCGACACACGCTGATCAGCAGAATTCGATTCGGAGAATGCCCACGGGAGACGACAAGAAGCCGCGTCCGATCTCATCAATCCGTTTGGACAGGTCCCCAATCCGCATCTCTGCGCCTTTTCATCCGAAATCAAAGTCCCCCGTTATCAATCCACTGGATAGTAGCGAGATTTCTTCAAATATCAGCCCAGGTCTATCGACAAAACACACTCGGACGACCACAAAAATTGCTCAAGCCGCTATTGATACCGCTGTGAGGAAATTCACTACGACAACGGACCGTGTGAGCCAATTTGAGGCCAAAATACACACTCCGGAAAGCACAGAAACGACTCTCCCCACATGTGTCAAGTGCGTTGCGATCAGATCCAGGCACTGTGGGAGAGATTGCGAAAGTTGTTCTGAGCGTATTGCGGCATCCGTTGAAAGTTTAACAGTAGGGCTAACACTCCAGTCCAAATATGAATATTGCTTTTCAGTTTACGAAAGGTGTGTAGCCAATCTCCAAGAGTTCATAGAGAAAGCCGCTCAGTCCGCTCAGGCTTCTGCACCCAGCCAACTGCCCACTTATACTGGCTGCCGTTAACCGCTAGTGGATACCGAAGTTTTCGCTGGTGATTATCTCGGTGGCCCACCTTCAGAGACTTGTTCACTGCAATATATATCCACAACTTTCGGCTCACACCGGCGCCTCAGAGGATCCCTCAGATATGCAAGTGTGCTTCACTTCCGGGCACTGCCCTCAATAACGTGTGCCATCTGGGGTGCAACTTCCAAGCGCGGGCCTTGATTGACTTCTACAACGGCTGTACAACTAAAAAGGAAGTATCATTTTAAGACTATCCAGGCCCAAGCGTCCGGCTTGAACCAAATCGTGGCCGCTCAGTCCACTAAGTTGTGTACTTTTTCAATTCGATCGCCTTCCAGACCTGGGAAACAGTTAGAGACCGCGGCTTATGTTCTTCCGCATCTGGCCAGGAATCTGCCATCGTATCCAATCCCGCGAGATCTTCTTAAGAATCGTCCTGACATCCCCCTTGTGGACTCCAAGTTCTTTGAGAGCTCCCAAATCGATATCTTGATAGGAGCAGACATTCTTCCGTCTATTCTGCTCGGCAATTCCAGAACTAACATTAGCGGTTCACTTATCGGCCAGGAAACCATTTTTGGATGGGTGTTGACAGGCCCAGTCCATTCGGCAGCGCCCCGCAGGGTGTCCGCCTTCTCCACGAAGGGACCATCGTAGCAAGTATGTTGTGACGCTACCCTTGCGCGACCCGGAGGACAAGGGTTCCGAGCTAGCATCTTCACGATCCTTCGCTCTAGCTCAGTTCCTCCGCAACGAGCACAGCCTGAAAAGGGATCCTCTCCTCAAAGCCCGCCATGACGCTGTGATCCAAGAATACCTCGACTTAGGACACATGGCCAAGGTTTCTACGACGAGCAGTTCCGTCACGTACTGCCTTTCACATCACGCCGTTTCCAAACTCGAAAGCACAACTACTAAAATGCGCGTAGTTTCCAATGCTTCTAGCCCATCCCCAAACGGGACTAGTTTGAATGATATTCTTTACGCGGGCCCGGTCTTACAATCCGACTTGACTATACAAATCCTAAAGTGGCGATACTTCAGGTTCGTCTTCAATGCCGACATCGAGAAGATGTACCGGCATACTCCGCTCCAGCGCATTCTGTTTCGCAACTCCGATAGAGAAATCCGCGACTACGAACTGAAGACGGTAACCTTCGGGGTCAATTGTCCTTCATTCCCAGCGATCCGCGTCCTGCAGCAGCTCGGCGAAGACGAAGAGTCTAGGTATCCGCAGGCGAGTCTGATTATCCGACAGTTTATGTACACCGACGACGTTCTCGATGATGCAGACTCAAAGACTGAGGCGCAGGCAGCTATCCGAGAGCTCGAGGGGGCCCTGGGTTCGGCAAGGTTCCCACTTAGGAAATGGACGTCAAACATCCAGACTGGCCATCTCCTTCAGGCTGATTTCCTCGAAATCGACGCAGAGAGCACGACCAAAACTCACGGAGTGCGGTGGAAGGCGACGTCGGATGAGTTTTTTTTCATTCCGCCAGAATTGACCTCGGGATCGTCTTTCTCAAAGCGACAGGTCCTGTCTCAAATTGCCAAACTGTTCGATCCAGCCGGTTAGCTAGCCCCCTTCATTGTCCGGGCAAAGATGATTATGCAGGACATTTGGCTCCAAGATCTGGGCTGAGACAATGTCCTCCCTTAGAATTTCTGCAAAAGATGGGTTGACTTCCTGGAAGATTACTCGTCGCTCAATCAGACCCGGATTCCCCGCTGGGTCGCTTTTCGACCTCACTTGAAGGTAGGACATCATGTGTTCTGTGACGCCTCACAAAAGGCATATGGCGCCGCCATTTACGTCTGAGTGGAGATCGGGTCCAGGGTGGTGGTGAACTTGCTAACGGCAAAGACACGGGTGGCCCCAGCCAAGACGGTGTCGCTCCCGCTGCTTGAGTTGTGCGGAGCTGTTCTGTTGTCCGAGATGGCCAACGCAATTCTTCCGAAGATGCCCGTCCCTGCGTCCGCCCTCCACTGTTGGATGGACTCTACGATTGTTCTCGCCTGGTTGCACAGGCCGGCGTGTCATTGGACAACGTTCGTGGCAAATCGGGTGACCAAGATAACTCAGTTCACCGTAGTGGAGAAATGGGCGCATGTCCGCTGCGAACATAATCCGGCAGATCTCGCTAGCCGGGGGGGAGCGCTTGAAGACCTCGCGGATAGTCAGCTGTGGTGGCGTGGTCCTGCCTGGCTGCAGGGGCCACGTTGCGAGTGGCCCATTCAAGGCAATGCCTCCCCCGAGACGAAAAGCAAGCAGTCAAAGTGAATGATGCGAAGGCCCCCGGAAGATATTCTTGAGCGTTTTTCCACTTTCGATAAGGTGCTGCAAGTCCTCGCCTATGTTCGTCGCTTCATCCAGCGCTCGCGAAAGACCACGTCCTCGTTTGAGAACCACATTACGCCTATTGAAATTGCTTCGGCTCAACGTCTCCTAAGTTCCGTCACACAACGCAGGCACTTCAGCCTTGAGATCGGCTGTTTAAATCACAAGCGGCCAGTGCCAGCATCCAGTCCGATTCAAAACTTGAAACCGTTTCTTGATTCTTAAGGACTCATGAGAACTTGTGGCCGGGTTACAGCCTCCGAACTTTTCCAATATGACGAACGGCATCCGGTAATCCTTCCATACAACTGTCATCTGTCTCGACTTATTTTCCATTTTACTCATCGCATAACGCTGCACGGCGGTAATCTGCTGATAATCAGTCTGATCCGTTCCAAATGTTGGCTTCCGAAAGTGAGGAATTTGGTCAAGTCCGTTATCTATTCGTGCAAGGTATGCGTTATCCACAAAAGGAGCTCCAAACACAACTCATGGAAGAGTTACCCAAGGAATGGGCCTCTTGGGGATGAGCCTGCCTCATTACAAAGGTGTATGTGTTGGTTTTTGTATGCTTCTCCACCAAGGCCATCAATTTAGAGCCGACGTCCGACCTAACGACTGAAAAGCCGCTTTCGCCCGTTTCGTGTCCAGAAGGGGATGCCCCCGTCAAGTTCAGTCTGACAATAGGAAGACATTTGTGGGTGCGGCCAGTCTACTATCCCGCGATTTCCTCCAGGCTGTCGAACGGGCTGTGCTTAGTGCCTATAGTCACATGCAGCTGCTTTGGGATTTCATTCCTCATTGGAGCCCCCACATGGGAGGCCTATGGGAGGCAGGCGGCAAGAGCTTCAAGACCCTGTTCTATAAGTCTACGGCCACGCGGAAATACACTTTCGAAGAGCTGTCCACGATTCTGGCTAGGATCGAAGCATGCTTGTATTCGCGTCCGCTCGCGCCAATATCCGAAGACCCCGCTGACCAATTAGCCCTTACTCCTGGCACTTTCTTTTTGGAGGGCCCCTGCTTGCCGTGGTGAAACCCGTGATAAAGGGATACCACGACCATTATAGACCGCTGGCAACATCTGAAGGCTCCTGAAGCAATTTCGTCTGCGATGGAAGGAAGAGTACCTCAAGGAACTCCATAAGCGAAACAAGTGGCGAGCCCCTACTAGAGATCTCCGGGTCAGGGACATGGTCGTTGTCAAGGAAGACAACCTTCCGTCCAACGAGTGGCAACTAGTCTGCAGTGACATCCATCCGTTATGAAAGAACCGCAGGTTTCTTCGATTGAATGCCGAGAGCCGACCGAGCGTGTCGGCGAGGGCCGTGCTATTGCACCTTATCGACCTTATCGACCCGTGCACGGCTACAAGCTGAATCGGCTGCCAACTACCAGCGTGAGCACCAAGAACGACAGCAGTGTCCAGTTGGATGTGGTTGAGCATCAGGTGTGCGTTCGCACTCCAGTTCGGGAGCTGAGCAAGACGGTGCGGGCCCACTTCCAAGACATTACTCTGGCCGATGAGCGTTTTTATCTACCCGCGGCGATCTCTGTGGTCCTGGGCGCGGACATGTAGCCGCAAGTGATTCAGCCAGGCTACATGAGAATCCAGGAAGGACTGCCGGTGGCCCAGAGCACCGTGTTTGGATAGGTCGTGTGCGGAGCCTGGACAATGTTGATTGCAGTGAGTGATTGCAAGGGGGCGGGAAGTTTATGTGAGGAGCCACACTTTTGCGCTCGCTCCGGAGCTCGGGATCGGGATCTCCCGCACTTGCTCCAGCAAAGGAGAACGGCTCTAGTTTTTAAGTGCAGATTTAGTCTCATGTTCGAAGCCGAATAAAACTGATATTATGCACGACTTGGGTTGGTTTTTCTTTGTCTTTCAATTTTGCTTTGCGCCGTTGGTCCCGATATCTTCGCATCTACCTGCCGCTTATCTGTTGAAGGAAAATCGTCCCCCTACAAAACAACGCTGAATCTCTACGAACAGGTATGGAAAATCCAGTCCAGTCGAACATAGAAATCGATCAGCAGGTCCCTGGGTATCCTCAAAGAAATTTCGAATCTATGATGTTTTTCGTGCAAAAAAGTAAGGTTCATGAAAACGAAAATGCAATTGCTTGTTTAGAACCAGAATATCGTTTTTCATCTGCTTGTAGCACAGCAGTACAAATAATACATTTTATATTATTTTCCTTTATTTATTGATTACTAATTTAGGAAAGAAACAACTTATCAAAAAAAGGAAAATATTTAAAATAAAAAAATATAATAAACTCACATAAACTCAATTTTGCACGTTTTACGTTTTGTAGCTATTGCCGCTTTTCCACGTCTCTTTTCAAGGAACATCAGTCAGATTTATATTTGTTTTGATGCTATTTTCGGTAGTCATAGATTATTTTAAAACGTGTTTTTGCGGAAAGAATCTGTTTTTGGTGAATAATTAGAAAACTGTATTCATAAACGACGTATTCTAGACGTACAATTGCCGATAAGCTTGATATTAGCCATTCTGCCATGGTCTCCATTCAGATGAGGCGATAGCTGACCCCAAGCCTCAAGTCGCAACCCGGACAAAATTATTAAAGGACTCAGATGCTCATCCAATGATGTCCAAAATGCGAAAAAACTAGAGTTAGGCTGCTGTCCGTTTTCCGTTTTCGTATACTGCTTTTTTTTATGCTTTCTGCGCTTCCTTGTAGCTTGTGTTTAAGGTCTATCGCGCTCTCCTCCTGAGGTCGGTCAGTTCCTTGGTCTACCATGGTGGGTACTGCTTCTTGGAGAATGAAACTTTAGATGTCTCTTGGAAGGCGTTGTTCAGGATATTTGTTAGGTCCTTGTTACTTCCTTGTTGAAGGCCTTTGGGGATGTACCGTTATCAATTTCGTGGACAATTTCGCCAAATTTGTCCCAGTTCTAACACTTCTTCCCAACCCTGAAAACCTTCCGTACTGCGAAATATGAAGGTTGGTTGTTACCTTTGTTACAAATTGTACCGTTACGAGAAATAATATTGTCAACAAGAAAGAAAGCTAACTTCAGCATTCCGAAGTTTAAATACCCTTCCAGTAAGTTGAAGCAGAGGAAGAAGAATGTTCCGACTTTCGCTTTCGCGGGAACTGACATAAGGTAAATGTCGCGAGCGAAAAATTTTGCGAACAAACTAAATGAATTGATATATATATTCCTATGTCAGTTATATGATATAGTCGTCCGATCCGGCCCGTTCCGACATACATATATAGTAGTGAGAGCATATATAAGACTATCAGCAAAGTTTCATTCAGATAGCTTCAACACTGAGGGACTAGTTTGCGTAGAAACGGGCAGACGGACATGGCTAGTATAGAAATGTAGTAAAGAACTGCTTCAAAATATTTGTATTAATTAGAGAAGAACGATCTGTTCATTCTCGGTTCCATTTATTGAATGAATTGTATGAGCTGATTTTGGGTTCAGCTAACCCGCACATACAATGCTTATATCTATTTCTTTGCAATTACACTTATACATATACATGTGTATGCGGAAGGCATGCATATATTATGTATGGCTTGACCACTTGAGCTGCAAAGTGCATGCTCAGCATTCTCATGCTCCACTATCGGCTTATGTATAAACGTTAGATCGTATTGCTTGGGTGCTGGAATGCTTATGTTGTTGTTGGTGGTCTTTTGGGTATTTGTATATTTATATTTATTCTGACAAAATGTCACAATGTATAAACGCGAAGTTATACCCTAAGTTATAATGCATTGGTAGGGTAGATATGCTACACTAGATCGACTCGGCTGTTGATGCTGATCAAGAATATATTTACTTTATAGGGTCGGAAATGTCTTCTTCATTGCGTTACAAACTTCTGACTAAAATAATAATCACCTCTCTCATTCGTTTCCGAGCTTGCCTCGCGTTCGCGTCGCATCCCAGCGCCAGGGTCGACTTTGTGCCTTCGGCTTTTTGCAACAGCTTGACGACCGGCTCAGGCGGGTCCGGTTCGTCGTGGGCCAAGTAAGCCGAGGCGATCAAAACTCCGCTCCCATTCGCTGCCACGAATCTAGCTACTGCTAAATCTGGTGTGCTAAGACTGAAACAGAGAAATGCGTTATAATGATTTTTAATTAATATGCATGCACTCGACCTACACATCGAGTTGGTGCACAGTATGGGTATCCTGTGATTTTTAGAGCAGCTCCTCCCTTGTCCATGGCTGTATCAGTAAGATGTCGATATTCTTCTCCCTGAGAAGGAAATGCTGAAGCATTTGAGCTGCGCTTCAGGTGAATCTGCACTAGCTTCTACATCAGCGTTAGTTGAGGTTGTGGCGGCGGATTTTTCGTCGATGACCATATCGTCCAACAGTTTGTTGGTGTCATCGACTTTCTCTAAAATCTTATCCGGCTCAGCTATTTTCATTTCATGAACGAACGCTTTGCTCATCCTGGCAAGCGCAGCGGGCCAGAGGAGGTTTGGGGCTTTGAAAGAAGTCTATCACGGACTCGCCCTAAAGCCGCGGCAAGGCATCTAACGACCCAGGGTTGCCCGGCCCTTCGAATGCTCCGTTCAGACACACCTGGGTTTACCCCTCAGCTGCGAACCTAAAAGTGAGGGGGCACAGGTCGCTTAACACGCCTGACTTGAGGGGAGGTAAATATAAGACTTGCCCAGTCGCCTTACTTGAAAAGTATAGTCCCACTACTAATGGTGCACACAGACCAATGTTAACATACCGGGCTCTGGTATGGTGGGCGGCACTCACAAGAGCCTACAACATCACTAAAGCATGCGCTCGTGCCGATGGACCTATTAATCAAAGATACTCACATCAACCAATTGCTGGAAACCGCACTATCCTTGAAAGGCCCAAAGCGCAAGTAGACGAAGATATTGGATTACATGATTACCGAAAAATATATTCGGAAAAGGCTATATATACCTCCCAGGGCTCAGCCGAGCGCTGCAACATTGAAAGGATACCAATATCGATAAGCGCGGTCGTGAAGGATCCATGACCATTTCAAAGATCGGAGTTATGTTAGCCAACAACAATCGCACGAAAGACCTGATATCGCATAACAAAAATAATATCAGTAGGACCACAGAAGTCTCCACCGTTTATTGGGTGATAGAATCGCATGCTATGAATCGCATGCTATATCACAAGCGTATAGCACATGCGTAATTTCAGTGCTTTTCACCTGCAATCGCTGGGAGAAGTAGGGAAGCTCAAGATTTCACCTATTCTTGCTTTTCTCAACGATTCGGGTTGGTGCTAAACATGACTAAACACAACCAGGAAACAGTGTGTGGAACAAAACAGGGCATAGCTCTAATTGGAGGCTCGAGAGAGGGCCTTACCACTTTAACCTACTCGGTGCTGCAACAGCAGCTCCTGTTAGATGGGCCGCTTGCTGACGCGGGAAGTTTTTGTCTGCCTCAACTAAAGGCTGTCGGGTGTCGTAAAGCGAACAAAAATGTAATAACGGCAATGGCCGAAGTAATGGATTTTTAGTCAATGAAATACAAAAACAAACTGAGAGACTTAACTGTACGGAAACGAAAGCATGGTTGAGAAGCAAATTGCGCATTGCAAAATGAGCAGAACTCACCATACCAGGCGCGGCCGCTAAAGACAGCTATGCTAAGTCGGCATCTGGTAACACGGGTGATCCAAGAAACTCCCAAAATTTCTACCATCTAGCAATCTTAACTTACATGACCATTTATGGACAAATTTTGTTTATGTTTTAATTTCAGTGTCAACTTTACAACATCCATCTATATTGTCTGGCATTGGATTACAAGTAACTGAAAGACCGTTACATCAGCTGATGTCAAGGATTTTCTTTTTATTTTTAACACATGTGTTAAATTACGAAGACGTTTACCTTATTCCTATTAACACTTCGCGGAATCATTGGTCAACATTGGATAATATAAGGTGAATATAAACAGTTTTGCCTTGTATTTTACATATCTTAAAATTTTTATTGTAATTCGAAAATGTACATATGGCAGTGCATATTGCATATGTCCATTTAATTTGGAGTGACTTGCTAAATAAAATAGCTACAAGAATTATAATAATGTCGCGAGCGACCGAAGTGCGTTACATGTATGCAGCTTTATGAAGTATAGTTATATCACAACAATACCGTGGCATCCCTGTCGCCAATTGTGGTTCGGTAGTTAGCAGAGGGCAAAATATGCAAATTAGTTGCATGTAGAACTTCTAAAAGTGCACAACAGCCCAATTACGGACCACCACCAATTACAACCACGTTCTGAAATATACAAGTAAACCTATTTTTTTTAAGTATAAGCTAAAAACCCTGTACTGGGGACTCCAAACGCAACTTCCATATTCTAAGATAGGACGAATTAATGGAGTAAATAGAAATTTTGTAACATAAAATAACAATGCGTCTATTGAATTATTTTGACCACCATTTAATGAATCCAAGCACACCATGGCTTTATTCAATATGCATGAAATATAATCAATAAAGTAAATTTTGTTTAAGATTAAGTAATTCTTTCTTGGGAGCGACACGAGGGAATATCATTAGCTTTCACGATGTTTGGACATTTTTAAGATCTGTTTAAAAGGCCGACTCGCAAAAAGAGTCATTATATTGCACGCAAAGTTTAAAGTCGTCCGCATAAATAAGTTGTCTGGAGTTAATCACAACTTTGGGCAGGTCGCTCACAAATATATTATAATAGCATATAGAAATAGATTAGGAAGAAATAAAGGCATGAGACTTGAATACCTCAGATATTTGAATTAAATGTGCGCGCGCGTCATGTGGCGATTGCCACTCTGAAATAGCAAATCCATAATCGGCGGCGGGCACACCAGTCGTCAGTAAGAAAGTCACTTTTTGGCTTGACCTGATCATTCCATCTGGTTTAATTTATGCATTCTAGTTAAAATTTTTTTGTAGTTAGTAGCTTACTCTCTCGCTCGTTGCATACCTTGCGGTACCGTGGTTACTGACGACCCGGATGAGAAAGAAACCGTGGACCCGAATCACGACGTTCCTGAACGGCGAGACCCGGCAGGAAGTATTACAATATTCTGAATTTGAATTATTCTAAAATAGACTAATAAAGATTAAGATATATTTTTAAGGCTTAACGGTCAGGCTTAGACAGTCAGGCAGCGCTCATAGCGCTGAGTTCCTTCACGATCTCGTCCGGACTTGTAGAAACCTGTTTCCAACAGCTGAATGCCCTTGCCTCCAAAAACACCCTAACGGTGGGCTGGGTACCAGGGCATGGAGGCCATACGGGAAACGAGGTGGCAGATACCCTAGCCAAACGCGGGGCGATGACACCTTTTATCGGCCCTGAGCCGTTCTGTGGACTATCGAAAGGACACAAAAGAGAACTACTCAGGAAATGGGAGGAATCGGAGATAAACCGTCACTGGACCGACAGTGCAGTTCTGAGACAAGCCAAACAATTTCTCGTTCCCTAGATGACGCGATCAAAACGCATCATCAACCTACCAAAGAGTGAAATTCGCACTCTAACAGGTTACCTAACGGGTCACTGCAACCTTAGGTATCACCTTAAGAAATTAAAACTTTCAGAAATCGACACATGCAGATTCTGCGAGATGGAGCAAGAAACATCGGAACACATCCTATGTGAGTGCCCCTCGCTAATCAGACGTCGACTTCAACATCTAGGAGGTGAACTTATTCCCCCCTACAGGATTTGGGAACAAATAGACCCTACCAAAGTGCTTTCTTTTATTAGAAGCCTAGGTATAGGGGCTTTACCCTAATCCTACATTCCGGCACAAAAGACCTAACATCTGGTCGCAGTGCAACAAGGCCTTTGTAATAATAATAATAATAAGGCTTAACGGGCTTAACACGGTGAAGATCAAAAAGAATTGTGTTTTGGTTTAAAGTTGGACTGAAAATTAAGTTCGATTTGGGCATGATATAATAATAAGTCTGATTTAAGTCAGTGGAATGCGAGTATGTGGTGTAAAAAAATTGCGCAATTAGATTAAGAATTGCCTGATCATTAATTACGGTTGTATTTTCAAAAGAAATCGAGGAAGGATGAGTAATTGGCTTATGTTTAGTGTTAATTATTATTATTATTATAAGGGCCTTGTTGCACAGCGAAAGAAGTTAGATATTTTGTGCCGGCCTGTAGAATTAGGGTAGAGTCTTTATAGTATAGTTCTTTTAATATGTAGTTCATGTTGATTAACCAGAGTTGCGGAAGGAGTCTATCGCCCATTGTATCTTTTCAATGGTGATAATGTCTCCAGTTGACGTAAATGTCTGTTCGGTTCTTGGTCTCCCGGGGTCCGAGTTTACACGCACATTCCCTGAGAAGTGCGTTTCTACCAGTACCTCTAGGGATTGCTCGACTGACGTAGTTGACGTATCCTCAGGTTTGTTTATTAGAGATGGGTTTGTCAGCAGCGCCCGTCGTCATTCAGCTCATCCACCAGGACCATAGCCAGACACAGCTGGATTAACCTCTCATCTGCGGACCTGTAGCTAGCGGGCATGGGTCGCGTAACGCTCCTGACTTGAGGGGAAGCCGTTTTAAGACTTTCCCAGGTCCCGGTAGGGAAGTGTAGGCATGGGATTTATGGGATGGGGGATTCACAGGAAATTGCCGTTCGCATTAGCCGTACCATAGTACGTTTCCAGGAGGTACCACACGGAGAACCCTCTCCGAGGAGAAGGAGGTGTCTATCAAATTGATATTCACCTACGAGTCGACTTGGAATATACATCAACAAATACTCTGCTGATCTCGCCTTGGTCTGATGCACCCTAACCACCCTCAATACCAAATGCTTGCAGCACCTGTGCAGATCAATCATTTTTCATGGCATGGATTTATAAAGCGAAGATCAACGATAACTAATCTTTTGGATCTCACTTTTCTATAGTAAATGGTTTCCATAAAATGTTAAATAAATAAACTCAAATATGTAATCTATACTGACTTCAGTAAAGCATTTGACTCTGTTAACCATTCTTTCCTTGTTCGGAAAATCTACTAAATGGGATTGATCTTCTTAGATGGATCTTGAGTTATCTGAATGACGCAAAAAGTCCCATTTAAAAATATCTTATCTAATGTTGTTTGGGTCCCATGTGGTTTACATTATTTATTAACGACCAACTACAAGTTCTGACTAACTTCATAGAACTAAACTACGCTGACGACATCAAACTTTGCGTGCAATATAAGGAAGTTTCTTGCCATTCAGACTTACAAAACAGATGAGGCTTAAACTTATTAAACTTAAACAGCTCTAAATGCAAGCTAATAAAAATATACTGAGAACTTTAATTATAACCCATTTAGGTTAGATTAAACCGGACGGCCCTCACGGGAGCCACGCATAGGCCAATAACACCCATACATATACGCACCCATACATATACGCACATAACGCATTTGTTCCCAAATCCTGTAGGGGGGAAGAAGTTTACCTGCTAGTTGTGGAAGTCGACGTCTGATTAGCGAGGGGCGTTCACATAGAATATGTTCTGATGTTTCTTGCTCAAACTCACAGAATCTGCAGGTGTCGATTTCTGAAAGTTTTAATTTCTTAAGGTGATACCTAACGTTACAGTGACCCGTTGGTAGCGAGTTAAAATGAAAATTTCGCTCTTTGTTAGGCTGATGATGCGTTTTGATCGCGTCATCTGAGCGACGAAAAATTGTTCGACTTGTATCAGCCCTGCTCTGTCGGTCTACTAACGATTTATCTTCGCTTTCTCCTATTTTGTGTCCTTTCGATAGTCCACAGAACGGCTCAGGGCCGATTAATGGTGTCATCGCCCCGCGTTTAGCTAGGAAGTCTGCCACATCGTTTCCTATATGGCCTTCATGCCCTGGCACCCAGCCCACCAATAGGGTGTTTTTGGAGGTAAGGGCATTCAGCTGCTGGAAACAGTTCTCTACAAGTCCGGATGAGATCGTAAAGGAACTCAGCGCTATGACCGCTGCCTGACTGTAGGAGAAGATGTAAATCCGTGCGCCTTGCATTTTCCTGCGAAGGCATTCACGAGCACAGATTTCTATGGCGTGTATCTCTGCTTGGAAAATGGTTGGCGACTTTCCCATGGCTATGGATTTGTTGAACCTTGGTCCGAAAATAACAGCCCTGATGTCACCGTTTTCCAGTTTGGACCCATCTGTGTACCATATTTGTGATCCACTGGGTAGAGATATTGATTTTGTTTTCCATTCATTTCTAGTGTACAAGACTACAGAGAAGTTTCTGTGGAAAACAAGTTTTATTTAATAGGGGTTCAAGGACCCTAAGATGCCCGGTAAGATCGCCACTTTTTATACCCTGGCAGGGTATTATAATTTTAGTCAGAAGTTTGCAACGCAGTGAAGGAGACATTTCCGACCCTATAAAGTATATATATTCTTGATCAGCATCAACAGCCGATTCGATCTAGCCATGTGTCTGTCCGTCTGTCTGTCCGTCTGTCTGTCCGTCCGTTTCTACGCAAACTAGTCCCTCAGTTTTGAAGCTATCTGAATGAAACTTTGCACATATGCTTTTATATGCTCTCACTACTATATATGTCGGAACGGGCCGGATCGGACGACTATATCATATAGCTGCCATAGGAACGTACGGAAATTTTTGAGAAAAAAAATTTTTACTTTCCCAATTTTCAATATATTTTCATATAATTTGATACATGGCCATTTTGTATTATTCCAGAATTTCGGTTTTAATTTTATTCAAATCGGACCACTATATCATATAGCTGCCATATTAATTAATTTAATTTGTTCGCAACATATTTCGTTAGCAACATTTTTTCGCTAGCAACATTTTTTGCTAGCAACATTCTGAGAAAGCGGAAAGTCAGAACATTTTTCTTCTTCTTCTTCTACTTACTGCCAGGGTATTTAAACTTCGGCATGCCGAAGTTAGCTTGCTTTCTTGTTATATTGGTGATGTTTTGAAGGCGAAGTGCCCCCAGGTAGGCCTCCTTTTTCAGTGTAATTGGTAAAGGGGTATGCCAGTTATGACTCCCAGTGTTGCAGTGGGACATCTCCGGATGGCTCCAGTAATTCCTATGCAGACCAGTCATTGTTATTTGTTAAGTGCAGCCGCAGCTGTCCTCTGGGTAGATTTCGTCCACCAAGCAAGAGATGCATAGGTTATGATCAGTTTTACCACAGTGTTAAAAGGCCAGTAGATCATTTTGGGACTTAAGCCCCATGTTCAACCGTAAAACCTGTTGCAAGCAAAGTGTGCTCGAGTGGCTTTGTTTATGGTCTTTTCCAGGTGTGCATTCCAGTTGAGCTTGGAGTCAAGTGTGACTCTTAAGTAGTTGGCCTCAACCGAAAAGTCAATGATGGACCCATATAGGGATGTTCTTGTTTGGGAAAGAGACTTTTTCCTGGTAAATGGGACTAAAACTGTTTTTGACGGGTTTGTGGGCAGTCCTTTGTCCTGACACCATCTGTTGGCTATATCAAGTGCTTTCTGCATGCGGTCCGAAATGGTTTGCTCATGCGAGCCCACTATATAGATGACTAGATCATCAGCGTATACTTGAGTAGGGAACCCAGAGTCGTTGAGCTTACACAGTAGCTCATCGATGACCTGAGTCCACAAGAGAGGAGAGAGTACTCCCCCTTGAGGGCACCCCCTTGTGGCTGTGATTGAGGTCATGGTTCCTCCAAGTTATGATACTGGATTTAAGTATTTCCAGTATCCACCTAATGATGGGTGTTGAGACATGTTTGCGTAAAAGAGAGGCACGAATAGCCTCGTATGACGTGTTGTCAAAAGCTCCTGAGATGTCTAAAAAGGCATCTAGTGCTATCTTTTGAGCGCCAATGGCCTTTTCAATGGTTGTTGTAAGGCAATGAATGGCAGTCTTAATTGATTTTCCAGCTTGATACGCATATTGGTACCTGTAAGGGGAAGATGCCTGAGATTAACCTCCCTGATGTGCTGGTCGGTTATCTTTTCCATAGTTTTAAGGAAGAAGGAGCTAAGACTAATCGGTCTATATGACTTATGCAATTGGGATTCTTTCTTCCCTGCATAAAGCATAAACACAACTTTCACTTTAGACCATTTTCTTGATATGTGTCCAAACAAGAGACCAGCTCTGAATAGACGGACCAGGGGGAGGTGATTTGAATGGGCTGAAACTCTGTAGAGCACATTGTACGCTATTTTGATGCAACAGCCTATAGGGTATGTTTCCAGCGTTGTCTGAGCTATAGTGGGGTTCCCTTACCTCAGCCCAATTGCTGTCTGCCACCATAGCCACGCGCAGGTTTGGGCACTCTTCAGTCCCAGAGAGGTAGGTTAGTGCCTCACTCTCTGAGGTTGGTTGCTCCATAGCCACGCACCCTGGAAAGTGCTCGTTTCCTTTGAGTTTGTTTGTTTATGTTCCAACCTGGCTTTTTCAGCGTGCAGATGCCGTTAGAGTGGTCCTTAGAGAAGGCTTTTTGTAGCCTGACAGCTTCCAGGAGAGATGAAATCTGCCCGCAGCGTTGACGCCACGTAGCCCGTTTTGCCCTTCTCAGCTCTTTATTATAGAGCTTTAAAGCCGATTTGTAGAATTTCTGCAATTGATCTTGCAGTCGGCTGCTGGCTGTGCGAGAACATTGTGCATGCCAAATGCATTGGTGTTGTCGCTCGGACGGTGGACGATGTAAGAAGAAACATCGGTCAGCGTTACTGCTGCGAGGCCAGTCGCGAGGCTGAAAGAGAGATGATGTCTTTTATGCGGCAGACTAAGGGCGGCTTTAAAAACATATTATCGAGTTTTGGTAAAACTCATGGTATACTCTTGGCGCTGGATACTCAATTTAATAGCCTTAAGCTATTAAATGAGTCTCCTAGGCGCAAAAAACCGCAACTGATCTGCAGAATCTAGGCGGATCTCAACAACCAGCGGCGGACTCCCAACAGCAGCCTCTCTCGACACAGCCCTCGACCTCAGAATTAAGTCAAAGAGTTCTGAGATCGAGTGGTACAAAAGATTCGGTATCCGAATGTATTGCGGGAGTGACCGTTTCCCCGATGATTACCGTTTTGTCCCCTGGGGGGTCTCAAATATTAACCCCTCAAAGCCCCGTTAATTTACCTGCTCAGGGTATCAGGAACGGACTACCGGCCGATATCGGCAATGCAGACAATTAGTCTGCTTCGCTGAAAGCCCTTATTGTAATACCACCTACGAAACAGATATTTGTTTCGCGGCTCACCCCTGCTCAGACATCGGAAGATGTTATTGCCTTTATCCAAGGCAAAACAAGAGCCGATAAAATTAAAATAAAGGTGGAAAATTTCAAATTTTCATACGCAATGGATATTTCAAGTTTTAAAATAATTGTCCCTAATGAACTCTTTGACCGGATATGCTCTAGCAACTTCTGGCCAGAGTATGTGGTAGTCAAGAAGTACGAAGCCAAGAAAAAGAAAAGGCGGCCCGTAGGAATTACTCTTCCCAGGCCCGATCAGACCACTGCGCCCACTACGACTCAGCTTAACTTTCACGTACCGAGTAGAAATACTAAATCCTGTATTCCCTTAGTTTTGCGCCACTAAAGAACGTCTTTTGAGTTGCATGAACCCTTTAGAGTCTTATGTGCAAATTATAACGATTTTCACATGATAACATCAAACGTAAAAAGCCTTCCCAAACTAAAAACCTTAATTTTAGCCCACTTAGTACGCATGCAGGCTGTTCGGAGGGGGATGGCTTTAACCTGAAATGCACTCAATAAGAAAAACACGTAAGAACTTCGGGGTATTACGCGACGTGTGTTAGAGGTCTTTATTTGTAGAATCGGAAATTGGTACTAAAATTCATTAAGTCTAAAACTAGCTTGGGAGAGCGGATTGGAAGCTATATATGCACGAATGTGCAGTGGAAGAGGGAGAGAGAGAGCGAGTCTAGGATCACACTGCCTCCGGAAAATAAACGCCCTTCTGGCGTGAACATCGGGAAGTCGGCCAGCGAATATAATCGCCCGAAAAAAACTTCCGTATCGCAAGGAGGAAGATGACAGCCAGACGGATAGGAATTTTGGGGCGGAACGGGTTGAATTTGAGCTGTTTTAGAAGCGATCGTCTCAATCTGTTCCATGAGCTGGACGGCACACCTTCCGTAAATAAAATAGGCATACTCGTATTTTGCCTTCAGAGTGAGTAAGGTGTCCGGCTCGCCCTCAAAGCCAACTGAAATTAGCTCTGAACAAGCTTCATATTCTTCTTTGACCTTATTCAATAGCTCTCTGATTTGGTCGAGATGGATTTGTCAAGTGTATTTGGATGGACTGGGTGCTGCCGGATTGCAGACTGTGGAATCGAAGTGACTTAGACGGTCACAGAGCGAAATGAATTTATCTAAAATGGAAGAACTCATTCAGGATATTTAAAAAACCAAACTGGATTGTTTGTTTATGGTTATATTTTTGATCGAATTAACTTATATTTTCGGGACGCTGGATAAAGCGTACAACCAGTTAAAATATCGAAAAACAACTTATATATTTGGGACGCTGGATAAAGCGTTCAACCAATTGTATCGAAAAAACGTACATATATATTTTGGGACGCTGGATAAGCGTGCGACCAATTGAACTACCGAATTACCTTATATTTTCGGGACGCTGGATAAAGCGTGTCGAAGCTGGAATTGGGATTTAAGAACCAATAGGAATGTATTAGGAATTTATTTATGAATTTTTTTTTTTTTTTAATGCGGAAGGTTCGACTTTAAAAGAATAATATTCACTCAGCAGAAAACAGATACGGTCACACTAATGCGGATATGGAAGCGCAAATAAATTTCTAATTGAATTAGTTAGTTGGAATTGTTTTGAAAAATAATTTTAAAATTATTTTTATGTATATGGACCTATTTAGTTGACCGCTGCTGTATTTGTCGCGGTACCTACTGTTTTCGGTGATAATGCGTATGTGTGAATATGTTTATGCCTTAGCCGTTTGCCAATGCAGAATAGCGGATACAACGGAGAGGCGGAAAAAATTGCCAAAAAATCGGAGCGTCGACTTGCAGTCGATTACGTATGTAATTGCAATGTGGATTTGTTTGCCTATGCTTGCGTGTAGCTCCGCTCAGGTTAGAGCAGAGGAGAGACAATAAATGTATGTAATGTAGAGCAGGGAAGAGTAGATAAATAAATGCACAAATTAAGTCGGCGTTTCTGTGCCGTGATTTTGGTATATTTATTTATTTATAGGAGCTGTGGACTTTATTCGTAGACTTCTGTAGTTTAAAGTTTAGGAATTATTATAAATATATTTATTTTAAGTTGTGGAGAAAATTAAATTAAATTAAATTATTAAAATACTTGTGCCGAAATATTTTTTAATTGTTTTATTTTGGAATGTTTATTTATTATTATTATCCAGGATAGGACTATTTATTGCGTAAATTGTTCGCTATCGTAGATCAGTGGAGTGGACTGTATTGTATGTAAATAGGAGAGTGTATATAAATGCAAGCGGAACACAGTGAACGAAGAGAAATTCGAAATTGGAAGTTTCACTGTGGCTTATGGCATTTATTTAAATACACACTTTTTTATTTAGGAACTCGCAGAAATCAATTGGACAATTGGATTTGGAATCGGAAGCTGCCGTAGTGTCGGATCAATCGGACTCGGATTTAGACAAAATCATGGAAATGACCGGCAGCATTAATAAAATGTGCACTTATCTTGTGCGGTGTTAAAGCCACCGGAGCTGCTGAAATGAAATGCACTCGATAAGAAAAACACTTAAGAACTTCGGGTTAGAGGTCTTTATTTGTAGAATCGGAAATTGGTACTAAAATACATTAAGTCTAAAACTAGCTTGGCACGTGCGTGGAGTCAGATGGGCCACTTGAATGTACTAATCGTAGTGCATCAACGTCCAGTAAACAAAAAAAAAAATCTATTTAAAAGCGGATCTTTCGTAAAACATTGGTCGAGCTTTTAGCTTAGTCCCTTGCCAATAAATTCCAATATTTTGCCAACCTTCATATCTGTATTATCCGTGAATTTCGTTAACCGTATGGATTCTTCTTGTCAAGGTTCCGGAGATGATAGTAGCTAACTTAGGAAATATCTTTAATGTAGCCGTCGATTTGTTGACGATGGTTACGCTGAAGTTGGATTTTCGGTTTACCATCAAAATGTATTTGTTGCTGGATGGCGTGTGATGGCAGATATTATTCGGTTCGTCGTTTCAGTAACCAAGCGCAAAAATAGTTAGCCGCATCCTTATGTCTTTGCAATGAATACATTTATAGATCTTAATTCCCTTTTCTCTGCTACTTAGGAGGTAGTTACAGTTTTGATACAAAAGTTTTGACAATAATTAAGTTAAAAAAGTGTTTGAGACCTAATTTTATAATACATTTCTTTCAGTGATATTAGTCAAACGCTTATTGATTTCAAGTATTAACCTTATTATTTAGTTAAACAGAGTCAGAAAAGGGTATTAATGACATTGGCAAATTTTGTTATCAAGAATTCGAATTTAAATCTAATTAGAGTAAGTGCGCTATACTGAGATTATGCCGTTCTGTTTTTGCATTTGTTTTGTATGGTATTTCATGGTTTTTCTATTTCTATGGTTTTTTAAATCATTCGGGTCTGGCATTTCATCACATACTTTAAACTGTTCTAAAGAGGATGATGCGGAAATAATAAACAACTTTTAAAGGTTATATAAGTAGTAGGATTTAACAAATTTTTAATTGAAAAACTTTTGCCAGTTCTGTTACTAATGTAGTATCATGTTTGTATTTTGCTAACTTGGCGATGGTCACTCAAGGAAAAGTAATAATAGTGTGTCGGAAAGTTGTTGCTGGAAACTCAACAAGACTATTTTGAATGAAACCCAGTATAGATAATTCGCAGTATACTATTGCATTTACAACATTCGGCTTAACCACCTCGCGAATTCTTCCAAATAAAGTCTCCTTGTTTAAAAATTGTATTATATGCCTTGTCTTGCTCCCGATAACAAAAGTTCGAGTTGAGTATGCGGTGTCCTCATCTATTAGTATTTGGTTTCTGAAACAATTAACCAGCTTGTCGATAGTTTCGATTGTATAAGTCAATGAAATTTCGCTATGTATTGTTGCCATGTCTGACTGGGGCTCGAACATAAATCGCCTGCCTGGATAGTGCATCGGCAACATTGTAACGCTTGTGGCAGACGCGGCTAGCGCCATCTATTCTCATTTTCTCCGGATAAGCGGGAGAAAGAAAGCCAAGTCGGGCCCGAAGGGGGTTCAACGCCGATCGCCCATCTATTTTTATTATATAATCGATCAGCGAGGAAAGTCAAGTTTTGGTGAGGAGTTCGCGGGAGCGAATTAAGAAAATTATTAAGTTTTTAAGTCAAGTGCGATTCCCCTCATTAGATTGTGCCTCGTTTAGAAGCCCGCGGTCGTGAAAAAATACGAATAAACCTGTCGCTAAATCCGCTGCTAGAGTAAGCGGAGTAAATGCAAGTTTGGCTGCCGTCAGCTAATAGTTTTTGTTGTTGTCCGATTTGGCGCTTATTACTGAGTCTTCATCGCGGCGTCAGTCCGCCGTTTTGGCGCCCGAAGGCGGCGGGAATCTGGCCGATTTACATAACCCGGCGAATCTTTAAAAAAATATTTCGGCAAATGCTGGAGGATTAACCACGTCCACTTGACCGGACGGAGGTCACACCAGCTAAGAGAATTTACATTTGCGCATTATTGTTTGGGTGCTATTTTTGTGACTGGGCCCCAAGTCTCGCTCCATTATTTAATTCGCCGATCACAAGGAATAGCTTTTGCGGGAGCATGACCAAAACATAGCCACTGACGTCGGCTCAGTCCCCTTAATAATAGTAGCGAGAGGTTTGTGAAACCCGTGACTATTCGGAGAGATCCTTTGCTCAACTCCAAACAGTCCTTGGTCATCTTGCTATTGTAGCTTCCTAGCAGACGTTTACTCTGCCTTGCCCCTATCGACGACCGCCAGAAGGCATCGCAGGCAGTCATGAGATCCACACGACTGCTCTGGCTGATGACTCCTGGCCCTAGTCTATAGAAGGGCTCCGGACCATAGAAGGGCGTGCTCGATCCCTTTCTATCCATTATGTCGGCCACTTAATTGCCGGGGATCACCGCATGCCCTGGTACCCAGTATATGCTTACTTTATTTTTCACATCCAACTCATTGAGTGTTCCTATACATTGCCGTACTAGTCTGGAAACAATCTTATGTGCACAGAGTGCTCTGATTGCTGCCTATCTGCGCTTAGATTGGGACACTTTCCGAAGATCTGGAAGAATGCAAACGTTGTGATGATCCACAAGCGAGGAAAGCCGCCCAACGATGTGGATAGTTACCGAGGCAACTGACCAACTCCAGATAATCCTCAAACGTTTTGAAAACTGGTCTTGTAGGTGGAACATTACCATTAACCCTGACAAGTGTGCTACGGTCACCTATATTCTGCGCAAGGATTCCAGCCCGGGTGTCTTCCTGCCCGATCAGCTGCTTCCGCAGCACAAGGGGCACCGTTATCTGGGCCTGATCCTTGATCGCAGGATCACATTTGCCTCTCACATCAAGCAGACAAGGGGGAAATTGAAAAACGCTGCGAGGAGGCTATACTGGCTAACTCATGCTAACTCTAAGCTGAGTTTAGCCAACAAGAAGAGGGTTTACCTTTCTATCTTAGCACCAATTTGAAGGTATGGACTTCCCATTTACGGCATCGCTTCTAAGTCCAATCTAAAGAAGATAAGTTCATTCCAAGCCAAATTTCTTAGACGCATTTCTGTAGCTAATTGGTATATCCGCAACACCGACATTCCCCGTGATCTCCATGTCCCATTGATTGGTGAAATTATAAACGAATTCGCAAGGAGACATCGTTTTAGACTCCGATTCCACCCCAATCCGCTAGCTAGGGCTGCAGCTTCTACGAGGACCAGACGGAGGCTCAAGAAGGTTACTTTGGGTCAACTTACAAGCCGAAAAATTTCTTAAATCTATTTATTTTGTTTCTATAACGAAGTAATTATCTACACGGGCTGCTGTTTGCTCCGTTACTTACAAATGATCACTACATAAGAATTTTGAACAGATACACTATATACAAATTGTTTTTTTTATAATAATAGTTATAGTTATCAGTGTTAAACAGCCGCTGCAATATACATAAAATAAAGAATTAAATTATGTATATTGAGAAAATGGCTATGTCTCTCCGATTATAGCCCCGCTCAATATTGAACGAGACACATCTCGTGTACTTCCGCTTGAAAGATACTGGGGAATTTTCTTAGAGGTTCGTGATATTTGAGTCGGGGCCCGCAGACACCCGCACCTGCACCATCCTCTGTTAGTGAGCCGTCAGTGTACCATCTAATAGTATGTGGTTTCACATCGTAGGCGGTCCACTCCGACTTGTTGTTAAACTCAGTTTTGAATAGCTTATCAAAGCTAAACTTGGCCAATTGAACATCCTGCGGATATTCTAATACCAGGTCAGTTGCAGTCGCAGCCGAGTTAGCTGGTCTTGCCACTGTTGCCCACGTCTCTGCACCAATTTAAGCTTAGTCTTAGGCCCAGTGTGATCCTATCGCACAATGTCGCACAATTACCTTTACAGATTAGAGTGATGTCATCGGCATAGCCCTGACATTCAAACCCATTTGCTGTAAGTTTAACTTGTAGCTCATCCACCACGAGGTTCCAGAATAGTGGTGATAAGACACCACCCTGCGGATAGCCTCTGGTTGTTTGAGCTCTAACTGTCACACTGTTGACAGTGACTTCCGCTATTCTGCTATCAAGGGGCTTGCCCAGCCAGGTCGTGAGACCCGTCTCAACTCCCCTTCTACAGAGTGCTCTTACCACAACATCATAAGCTGTGTTATTAAAAGCACTCTTTATGTCCATAAATGCACAAAGAGCTACCCCTTTGGAATAGTTGCATCAGGGAATATGTCTCTACAGGGATTCGGACATAGTTCAATTGGTCGAGACATTATTATTATTATAAAGGCCTTGTTGCACTGCGACCAGATTTTAGATCTTTTGTGCCGGCCTGTAGGATTAGGGAAGAGGCCCTATACCTAGGCTTTTAATGAAAGAGAGCACTTTGGTAAGGTCTATTTGTTCCCAAATCCTGTAGGGGGGAATAAGTTCACCTCCTAGATATTGAAGTCGACGTCTGATTAGCGATGGGCACTCACAGAGAATATGTTCTGATGTTTCTTGCTCCATCTCGCAGAATCTGCAGGTTTCTGAAAGTTTTAATTTCTTAAGGTGATACCTAAGGTTGCAGTGACCCGTTAGGGTGAGAATTTCGCACTTTGGTAGGTTGATGATGCGTTTTGATCGCGTCATCTGGGGGACGAAAATTGTTTGGCTTGTCTCAGCCCTGCACTGTCGGTCCAGTGACGATTTATCTCCCTTTCCTCCCATTTCCTGAGCAGTTCTCTATTGTGTCCTTTCGATAGTCCACAGAACGGCTCAGGGCCGATAAAAGGTGTCATCGCCCCGCGTTTAGCTAGGGAGTCTGCCACCTCGTTTCCTATGTGGCCTTCAAGTCCTGGCACCCAGCCCACCGTTAGGGTGTTTTTGGAGGCAAGGGCGTTCAGCTGCTGGAAACAGTTCTCTACAAGTCCGGACGAGATCGTAAAGGAACTCAGCGCTATGACCGCTGCCTGACTGTCAGAGAAGATGTAAATCCGTGCGCCTTGCATTTTCCTGCGAAGGCATTCACGAGCACAAATTTCAATGGCGTGTATCTCTGCTTGGAAAATGGTTGGAGACTTTCCCATGGCTATGGATTTGTAGAACCTTGGTCCGAAAATGCCAGCCCCGGTGTCACCGTTTTCCAGTTTCGACCCGTCAGTGTACCACGTTTGTGATCCACTGGGCAGAGATATTGATTTTGTTTTCCATTTATTCCTAGTGTACAAGACCACTGAGAAGTTTCTGTGGAAAACGAGTTTTGGTTTCTGCTCGTCAGTTACGCGCAGAATGGGCTCATTTATTAGGGGTTTAAGGACCCTAAGATGCCCGGTAAGATCACCGCTTTTTATATTGGTGATGTTTTGAAGGCGAAGTGCCCCAGGCAGGCCTCCTTTTTCAATGTAATTGGTAAGGGGGGTATGTCAGTTATGACTCCTAGTGTAATTTGGTAAGTGCAGCCGCAGCTGTCCTCTGGGTAGATTTCGTCCACCAAGCAAGAGATGCATAGGTTAAGATCGGTTTTACCACAGTGTTAAAAGACCAGTAGATCATTTTGGGACTTAGGCCCCATTTTCTACCGTAAAGCCTGTTGCAAGCAAAGTGTGCTCGAGTGGCTTTGTTTATAGTCTTTTCTAGGTGTGCATTCCAGTTGAGTTTGGAGTCGAGTGTGACTCCTAGGTAGTTGGCCTCAACCGAAAAGTCGATGATGGACCCATTTAGGGATGGTCTTTTTAAGGAGAGAGACCTTTTCCTAGTGAATGGGACTAAAACTGTTTTTGATGGGTTTATGGACAGTCCTTTGTCCTGACACCATCTGTTGGCTATATCAAGGGCTTGCTGCATGCGGTCCGAAATGGTTTGCTCATGCCAGCCCACTATATAGATGACTAGATCATCAGCGTAGCCTTGAGTGGGGAACCCTAGGTTGTTGAGCTCATATAGTAGCTCGTCGATGACCAGAGTCCACAAGAGAGGAGAGAGTACTCCCCTTGAGGGCACCCCTGTAACATACAACGAATGTTTGTTGGGAGCGAGCAGATGTTATTGTGAGAGCAGAGGAATGCACGCGCTTGTTCCGGCTCCAAATTAGTTCGGTAGTTGGGTGTGGGCGTAAAAGGAAAAGCTGCTTTCGCATAGGCTCGAGTAATTCATTATATTCGCTAATTATATGCATTCGCGTGCAGGGGGTAGGGGAAGAGAAAAAAAAGAGAGGGGGGCAGCCCAAAGAGAGACAAAAAAAGAGTGTGTGGCAGAAGGCAGCTTGTTGTGGATGCTGAGTTGTTGTTTAGCACCCATTAACCCCACCCTACCTTGATCGCTTGCTACAGCCACGGCTGGCGATCCCTTATACAAGCTACCCTACGTTCGGGACATCCTTCAGGATAAGCATGGCTTCCAATAACAAAACCAGTTTAGCTCGACTTCATCATTATAATTTTATTTCCTATAATATTCATAATTGTCTTCTATTATTAGTTTTACTTAAAAATTATTTAAGTTTATTTAATATATTTCTATTCATTTTTCGTTTAACTGACTAATTTGTTGGCGAGGAGAAATATTAAAAAAAGAACTGCTGTGAAAATTAGAAAGTTAGGTAAATGTAGGTATAATATAAATAAATATAATTGTAAATAAAGAATAAGAATGCCTTACTATATTCAAAAATAATTTTTATAATATTCACGAAAATTTCTTCTTATTTAGAAATGTTTAAAATATTAGCAAAGTTAGTTTTAATTCAAATGCAAACAATTAATTAATCTGACCGAAATAAATTTCTTTCAGTGTATGCCATCATACTAAAAGTTTTTCCTAAAGAGAGGAAATATTTAATTTAATCATAAGCACACACCGCCAGAAACGCTGGATACAAAAGGTCATTCGAGATATTAAATTTATTTTAAAACTCGAATACCAACTACTCATCGAGTACAAAATTATTATTAATTGAATTATTTAACTATAAAAAAATTCATTTAATTGTATTAATAATTAACTTCATTAATTTCAAAAAGTTCGTCGCTCAGTGTAGCGAAAGCTATGCAAAAGAGGAAGAGAAGATGCACCTGCATTTGGATTCTCTTTAAAGCTCAAAGTGCTGAATCGCTGAATAAGCTCGCGATCAAAGAGAGTCTAAACGCATTTACTTTATGCAAATTAATTAGGAGCTGAATAAAGGCTTATCAGGCCACGAAAGTCGGGAGCAAAACAAAAACGATAAATTGCATGCAGGGGTTTATCACTTACATTTTGGCTGCAGCTCCAACGTCGAAAGATCTTTGGACGGCGGGTCAGCTGGAATAAACTCTTATCGGCATTTATGTTTTGCTACCGATGTTGTTATTGTTTTATTTTTGGCTGATAGTCAGTGCGCCTTTTTATTTTTATTTAATTCATATTAAAGGTTTGCACTGATGATTTTAGATTGAGGGAGGGTTTCACTTATTTATGTTTTAGGTTTTCACTTCGCTTTTAATTTTTCCCGCAGGTTCTTTTTGATATTTCATTTTTCACTCGGCCAATATATTTTAAAATAAATTTTCGAAAGGAAAACCAACTCTTTTTTCTTTAAGTGAAATTATTAAAGGAGAAAAACCAGAACTAACCTAGATTTTTTTTACCACTATCTTAACTAAGGCATATTGCCGCGATGCTCAGCTACATTTGGGCTGAGTCTGATTTAGGTTCGGATTATGTGACTCGGCTATTAATTAATTTGATTTCTTATGATTGTTGTTGTTGTTGCACTAACACACGTGCCTCGCTGGGGTTAGGGTCGGCCGAGGCCTCAAAAAATATATAAAAAAAATAGGTTTTGATCGGCCGGCTCTAAATAGATCGCTCTAGCACTTATATTGGCACTTATATTTCGTTAACTGTGGATTAACGCGTCTCTATCGATGGATGGGCGTAACTTTGTTCCGCGAGGGGTTATGGACGACTCTGCTGCCACCAAGAAAAAGCACAAGAATAAATTAGGCACTGCACTGCTGCTGTTGTTGCGCTGATCTCGCGCGGCGAGTTAAGGGCTTGTGAAGCTTGATAGTTGGACATATGCACTGCCTTGAGGAGCCCCGATGCCTTGGGTTTGGTGGCGCCTCAAGCACGTGTCTCGGCCGACGCGGACCCACCAAATTAGGTAAAAGCCGCCGAATTTTTGGGAGGAAAAATTATAGCACTTGGTGCCAATCCTATAAAAAGGTTTATTGAATTAATTTTTATGGCCAACCGTGTGCCGAAAATAAAATATTTACCCTGGCACTTAATCAAGTTTATATGTTTTAGAATAGGCTCTCCTGAGCACGTCCGTTATGATCGCTGGTCTGATTGAAAAGAATGGACCAAGCTTCGGACGGATATAGCTCAAGTCGGGCGGAAATTTGGGGCTCGTGAAAGCTCTTTCCATTATCGGGAGCGACTCTATTATCTTCCCGATTATCTCCCGAGCATCGCTACTGGAAGCTTAGGTTTTGCCATTCACCGATCGCCGCCTAATTTGGGTTACAGTGTCGACTTTTGGGCTAAGAGTAATTTATTTATTTATTACCCAAGCGCCACTACAAATCCCCCCACCAAACTCACACTTGGGGTGTTTTCGTTTAAACCACAAGGGTGAGCAACGCTTGGGAGAGCTCATTGCTTGATATCCTTTGCATGATACGTTCCTACGTAACGACCTTGCAAATGACGGATAATGTTCGGTCGCTTCAGCCAGTTCTGTGACTTGAACTTGAGATAATTTCAAGCAAGAAGGATCATCGCTAGACAATGAAGATACACTTGGCTTAAGAGTTTGGTTTGCTAGGAACACTGGCAACAGATTATAGCTTCTCCAAAATTCGATGCCTAAATAAAGGTCTTGCTGCAAGGAAGGTACTACATAGAACTTTAACTCCCTTGTTTCTCCTTGGAAACAGACATCGGTAGTAATTCTTCCTATAATTGGCTGTCTAGCTCCGTCTGCTGTACGAACATTGGCATTAACTGGACTTATTCCTACTTGCATGAAAGGTAGGTCCTTCGCAAACTGTCCTCCTATACAGTTAATGCTTGCCCCAGTGTCCATAAGACCACTTAGCGTCCTGCCTAATAGTGTAACCTGTGCAAAAGGCCTATAATCCTTTGACGTATCAATTACTGAAGATAATATAGCGCATTGATTAAGTTTGTACCTTCGCTTGTATTCAATTCTACGAGCCCTATTTCGATTTGACTCCGTTTGAATCTGACAAACTTCTTGTTTGTGCACCTTTTGGTGCAAAGGTAAAGTTGGTTGATTTTGAAAGTCCGGTGGTAAAGGAATTGAGTAACCGTCCGTTACTCGGTGTTGGTTGCTTTCGAAACCATCCGTTTGCGTGCATTGTTCACCAGTGCACGCCCTCCTAAGTTTTTTGAACCATTGCAACTGCTACAACTGGGTTTGTAAGTGTCTGGCTTTCCACATCCGTAGCAAAACACTCGTCTTTCCCCAATGCATTCCTGATATCTATGTCCAGGAATTCCACAGTTCCAACAAGTCAAGTTTAGGGCTGCCAATTCTTCATCCTCTACCTTACTTTTCGCCATTTCATTTACGGATTCATTCGATGTTACCCGTTCGTGAACTTGCCGAGGAGGAGGAAGTCGAGCAATATTAGTATTAGTCTTCGGCAAGGCTTGCAAAAATCGTTCCCGAGTTTGAACTACCTTACGAAGCTGCGCGACAGTTGAGATCGGAACATACAGGATCTCATGCTGAATTTCTGGCAATAAGTTTGCCCTCAGTACTTCTAATATGGAAGATTCGGACAACGGTTGCACTAGTTTGTCGGCTAGAATAGTTATAGCCTCCTGTAGACTATCAAAAGGTTCGTTCGGCCTTTGCTTTCTTTGCGTCATCGCTGCGCGGATCTCTAAGTCGCTCCTGCTATCTCTAAATTGTGCACGGAGAGCTAGTTTTAAGCCTGGCCAAGTAACCTGTTCTACAGTTTTGTGGTAGCGCCAAAACCATTCATTAGCACTCCCATCAAATAAGTTACTTGCGTAACGAGCTACTAATGCGAGATTTCCATCAAGAGATTGCAATGTAAGTGCTTCTACTCGATAGATAAACTCGTCGACTGGAACACTCGCATGTCCTGAGAAGCGGATTTTCCAGTTAGAGATAATTTGTCCTATGCGGTCGGGCCTTAACTCTTGTGATGGTAGAGATGCTGACTGTGAAAATATATCCCGTTGACAGTTTCTACCTCGTAAATCTCTTCTTCCTGAAGCTGGCGTTTGTTCAAAACTTTGTTGAACTTCTTGCTCGTCATCAGCTCGAGTGGTCAACCTCTGAAAGCTGTCTTCAATTGTACGCGCTAAGCGCTGAGTCTGGTCGCTCAGTGCTCCTGCTATTGCAGCACCGATAACTTGCTGCAAATTTGTAGCTAATGTTTCCGAGTTATTCGTATTAGAACCACTTCCGGCTCGAACCCGTTCTTCTATACTGACATTTCCCACACCTGCATCTGTCGGTTGTCCACTAAATCCAGCTGTATCCCCTTCTTCTAAAAGACTAGCATTTGATGCTTGTAGGGTTACCTGGCATATGGGACATATCTTTTTGTTCCCTAATCGTGAGGCAAAGCACACACGATGAAATGCGTGATTACACGAAGTTATATACAACTGTGCATGAAACTCTATCATTTGAGCACAGATATTGCAACGCTGTTTTTCAGCTGCCGCTGCAGTGCTAACATTTTCACAACTATGGCTCACTGGCATTGTGATAATGTATCCACTCCACTTTAATATATAATATTAAATCAAATAATATCTCAATATAGCGATAATATAAATTCGAGAAAACTAAGAAAACGAGAAATCAAAATCAGAAATTTGTGTATTTATTATACTGGAAACCATTACTTTTCCCTAGTCAGTCCTATAACCTGCCACAGGAAAATAAAGAAAAAATTGAAAGAAGAGGAAAAAGAGTGTACTGTGCTATTCCAGCATTGTTATTAAGCTACCTAGGCCGTAGACTTTCTCCACATAAAAACCCAGTCCCCACCTAATAACTGAAGTTTGCACAGCATTACAAGTTCCTTACAATGGCAAGGCAGTAGATTTTATCCACATGTAACCTTTTCTCCAATTGTAACTGTTCCATTGACTTTCCGAAGGAATGATGTCTGTAACAGCATAAAAGCGTAGAATCTATCCACTATGCCCTTTTATCGCACGTTCATTCATCATCAGGAAATCAACGTCTCAAAGAATACAACTTCCCAAAAAATCTGGACTCAAACCATTTTTCGAGCCTAACCTACTATATATGGTGAGTCTAGCAGATCAAAGAAAGCCGCAAGGAAAGAAAATAGACACCTACTAGCTTAGTTTTCCGGACTTAAACCATTTTTGAGCCTAACCTACTATATATGGTAAGTCTAGCAGAATCTAGGCAGCAGAGTGTAAAAGGAAGAGAAGGAGGATGATCGTCTGGTGTAGTTGACGACGTGTTGGTGTTAACCGGTTGGTTTGGGCCAGCCGGAAAAAGGCCCCACCACGTTGGGCGCCAGATATAATTATTAAATAAAATAAATAAGTATGTAACATACAACGAATGTTTGTTGGGAGCGAGCAGATGTTATTGTGAGAGCAGAGGAATGCACGCGCTTGTTCCGGCTCCAAATTAGTTCGGTAGTTGGGTGTGGGCGTAAAAGGAAAAGCTGCTTTCGCATAGGCTCGAGTAATTCATTATATTCGCTAATTATATGCATTCGCGTGCAGGGGTAGGGGAAGAGAAAAAAAGAGAGAGGGGGCAGACCAAAGAGAGACAAAAAAAGAGTGTGTGGCAGAAGGCAGCTTGTTGTGGATGCTGAGTTGTTGTTTAGCACCCATTAACCCCACCCTACCTTGATCGCTTGCTACAGCCAAGACTGGCGATCCCTTATACAAGCTACCCTACGTTCGGGACATCCTTCAGGATAAGCATGGCTTCCAATAACAAAACCAGTTTAGCTCGACTTCATCATTATAATTTTATTTCCTATCATATTCATAATTGTCTTCTATTATTAGTTTTACTTAAAAATTATTTAAGTTTATTTAATATATTTCTATTCATTTTTCGTTTAACTGACTAATTTATTGGCGAGGAGAAATATAAAAAAAAAGAACTGCTGTGAAAATTAGAAAGTTAGGTAAATGTAGGTATAATATAAATAAATATAATTGTAAATAAAGAATAAGAATGCCTTACTATATTCAAAAATAATTTTTATAATATTCACGAAAATTTCTTCTTATTTAGAAATGTTTAAAATATTAGCAAAGTTAGTTTTAATTCAAATGCAAACAATTAATTAATCTGACCGAAATAAATTTCTTTCAGTGTATGCCATCATACTAAAAGTTTTTCCTAAAGAGAGGAAATATTTAATTTAATCATAAGCACACACCGCCAGAAACGCTGGATACAAAAGGTCATTCGAGATATTAAATTTATTTTAAAACTCGAATACCAACTACTCATCGAGTACAAAATTATTATTAATTGAATTATTTAACTATAAAAAAATTCATTTAATTGTATTAATAATTAACTTCATTAATTTCAAAAAGTTCGTCGCTCAGTGTAGCGAAAGCTATGCAAAAGAGGAAGAGAAGATGCACCTGCATTTGGATTCTCTTTAAAGCTCAAAGTGCTGAATCGCTGAATAAGCTCGCGATCAAAGAGAGTCTAAACGCATTTACTTTATGCAAATTAATTAGGAGCTGAATAAAGGCTTATCAGGCCACGAAAGTCGGGAGCAAAACAAAAACGATAAATTGCATGCATGGGTTTATCACTTACATTTTGGCTGCAGCTCCAACGTCGAAAGATCTTTGGACGGCGGGTCAGCTGGAATAAACTCTTATCGGCATTTATGTTTTGCTACCGATGTTGTTATTGTTTTATTTTTGGCTGATAGTCAGTGCGCCTTTTTATTTTTATTTAATTCATATTAAAGGTTTGCACTGATGATTTTAGATTGAGGGAGGGTTTCACTTATTTATGTTTTAGGTTTTCACTTCGCTTTTAATTTTTCCCGCAGGTTCTTTTTGATATTTCATTTTTCACTCGGCCAATATATTTTTTTTTTTTTTTTTTTTCGAAAGGAAAACCAACTCTTTTTTCTTTAAGTGAAATTATTAAAGGAGAAAAACCAGAACTAACCTAGATTTTTTTTACTACTATCTTAACTAAGGCATATTGCCGCGATGCTCAGCTACATTTGCTGAGCCTGATTTAGGTTCGAATTATGTGACTCGGCTGTTAATTAATTTGATTTCTTATGATTTGTTGTTGTTGTTGCACTAACACACGTGCCTCGCTGGGGTTAGGGTCGGCCGAGGCCTCAAAAAATATATAAAAAAATTGGTTTTGATCGGCCGGCTCTAAATAGATCGCTCTAGCACTTATATTGGCACTTATATTTCGTTAACTGTGGATTAACGCGTCTCTATCGATGGATGGGCGTAACTTTGTTCCGCGAGGGGTTATGGACGACTCTGCTGCCACCAAGAAAAAGCACAAGAATAAATTAGGCACTGCACTGCTGCTGTTGTTGCGCTGATCTCGCGCGGCGAGTTAAGGGCTTGTGAAGCTTGATAGTTGGACATATGCACTGCCTTGAGGAGCCCCGATGCCTTGGGTTTGGTGGCGCCTCAAGCACGTGTCTCGGCCGACGCGGACCCACCAAATTAGGTAAAAGCCGCCGAATTTTTGGGAGGAAAAATTATAGCACTTGGTGCCAATCCTATAAAAAGGTTTATTGAATTAATTTTTATGGCCAACCGTGTGCCGAAAATAAAATATTTACCCTGGCACTTAATCAAGTTTATATGTTTTAGAATAGGCTCTCCTGAGCACGTCCGTTCTGATCGCTGGTCTGATTGAAAAGAATGGACCAAGCTTCGGACGGATACAGCTCAAGTCGGGCGGAAATTTGGGGCTCGTGAAAGCTCTTTCCATTATCGGGAGCGACTCTATTATCTTCCCGATTATCTCCCGAGCATCGCTACTGGAAGCTTAGGTTTTGCCATTCACCGATCGCCGCCTAATTTGGGTTACAGTGTCGACTTTTGGGCTAAGAGTAATTTATTTATTTATTACCCAAGCGCCACTACAAATCCCCCCACCAAACTCACACTTGGGGTGTTTTCATTTAAACCACAAGGGTGAGCAACGCTTGGGAGAGCTCATTGTTTGATATCCTTTGCATGATACGTTCCTACGTAACGACCTTGCAACTGACGGATAATGTTCGGTCGCTTCAGCCAGTTCTGTGACTTGGACTTGAGATAATTTCAAGCAAGAAGGATCATCGCTAGACAATGAAGATACACTCGGCTTAAGAGTTTGGTTTGCTAGGAACACTGGCAACAGATTATAGCTTCTCCAAAATTCGATGCCTAAATAAAGGTCTTGCTGCAAGGTAGGTACTACATAGAACTTTAACTCCCTTGTTTCTCCTTGGAAACAGACATCGGTAGTAATTTTTCCTATAATTGGCTGTCTAGCTCCGTCTGCTGTACGAACATTGGCATAAACTGGACTAATTCCTACTTGCATGGAAGGTAGGTCCTTCGCAAACTGTCCTCCTATACAGTTAATGCTTGCCCCTGTGTCCATAAGACCACTTAGCGTCCTGCCTAATAGTGTAACCTGTGCAAAAGGCCTATAATCCTTTGACGTATCAATTACTGAAGATAATATAGCGCATTGATTAAGTTTGTACCTTCGCTTGTATTCAATTCTACGAGCCCTATTTCGATTTGACTCCGTTTGAATCTGACAAACTTCTTGTTTGTGCACCTTTTGGTGCAAAGGTAAAGTTGGTTGATTTTGAAAGTCCGGTGGTAAAGGAATTGAGTAACCGTCCGTTACTCGGTGTTGGTTGCTTTCGAAACCATCCGTTTGCGTGCATTGTTCACCAGTGCACGCCCTCCTAAGTTTTTTGAACCATTGCAACTGCTACAACTGGGTTTGTAAGTGTCTGGCTTTCCACATCCGTAGCAAAACACTAGTCTTTCCCCAATGCATTCCTGATATCTATGTCCAGGAGTTCCACAGTTCCAACAAGTCAAGTTTATGGCTGCCAATTCTTCATCCTCTACCTTAATTTTCTCCATTTCATTAACGGTTTCATTCGATGTTACCCGTTCGTGGACTTGTCGAGGAGGAGGAAGTCGAGCAATATTAGTATTAGTCTTCGGCAAGGCTTGCAAAAATCGTTCCCGAGTTTGAACTACCTTACGAAGCTGCGCGACAGTTGAGATCGGAACATACAGGATCTCATGCTGAATTTCTGGCAATAAGTTTGCCCTCAGTACTTCTAATATGGAAGATTCGGACAACGGTTGCACTAGTTTGTCGGCTAGAATAGTTATAGCCTCCTGTAGACTATCAAAAGGTTCGTTCGGCCTTTGCTTTCTTTGCGTCATCGCTGCGCGGATCTCTAAGTCGCTCCTGCTATCTTTAAATTGTGCACGGAGAGCTAGTTTTAAGCCTGGCCAAGTAACCTGTTCTACAGTTTTGTGGTAGCGCCAAAACCATTCATTAGCACTCCCATCAAATAAGTTACTTGCGTAACGAGCTACTAATGCGAGATTTCCATCAAGAGATTGCAATGTAAGTGCTTCTACTCGATAGATAAACTCGTCGACTGGAACACTCGCATGTCCTGAGAAGCGGATTTTCCAGTTAGAGATAATTTGTCCTATGCGGTCGGGTCTTAACTCTTGTGATGGTAGAGATGCTGACTGTGAAAATATATCCCGTTGACAGTTTCTACCTCTCAACTCTCTTCTTCCTGAAGCTGGCGTTTGTTCAAAACTTTGTTGAACTTCTTGCTCGTCATCAGCTCGAGTGGTCAACCTCTGAAAGCTGTCTTCAATTGTACGCGCTAAGCGCTGAGTCTGGTCGCTTAGTGCTCCTGCTATTGCAGCACCGATAACTTGCTGCAAATTTGTAGATAATGTTTCCGGGTTATTCGTATTAGAACCACTTCCGGCTCGAACCCGTTCTTCTATACTGACATTTCCCACACCTGCATCTGTCGGTTGTCCACTAAATCCAGCTGTAACCCATTCTTCTAAAAGACGAGCATATGACGCTTGTAGGGTTACCTGGCATATGGGACATATCTTTTTGTTCCCTAATCGTGAGGCAAAGCACACACGATGAAATGCGTGATTACACGAAGTTATATACAACTGTGCATGAAACTCTACCATTTGAGCACAGATATTGCAGCGCTGTTTTTCAGCTGCCGCTGCAGTGCTAACATTTTCACAACTATGGCTCACTGGCATTGTGATCATGTATCCACTCCACTTTAATATATAATATTAAATAATAATTTACTAATATCTCAATATAGCGATAATATAAATTCGAGAAAACTAAGAAAACGATAAATCAAAATCAGAAATTTGTGTATTTAATATACTGGAAACCATTACTTTTCCCTAGTCAGTCCTATAACCTGCCACAGGAAAATAAAGAAAAATTGAAAGAAGAAGAAAAAGAGTGTACTGTGCTATTCCAGCATTATTATTAGGCTACCTAGGCCGTAGCCTTTCTCCACGTAAAAACCCAGTCCCCACCTAATAACTGAAGTTTGCACAGCATTACTAGTTCCTTACAATGGCAAGGCAGTAGATTTTATCCACATGTAACCTTTTCTCCAATTGTAACTGTTCCATTGACTTTCCGAAGGAATGATGTCTGTAACAGCATAAAAGCGTAGAATCTATCCACTATGCCCTTTTATCGCACGTTCATTCATCATCAGGAAATCAACGTCTCTAAGAATACAACTTCCCAAAAAATCTGGACTCAAACCATTTTTCGAGCCTAACCTACTATATATGGTGAGTCTAGCAGATCAAAGAAAGCCGCAAGGAAAGAAAATAGACACCTACTAGCTTAGTTTTCCGGACTTAAACCATTTTTGAGCCTAACCTACTATATATGGTAAGTCTAGCAGAATCTAGGCAGCAGAGTGTAAAAGGAAGAGAAGGAGGATGATCGTCTGGTGTAGTTGACGACGTGTTGGTGTTAACCGGTTGGTTTGGGCCAGCCGAAAAAGGCCCCACCACGTTGGGCGCCAGATATAATTATTAAATAAAATAAATAAGTATGTAACATACAACGAATGTTTGTTGGGAGCGAGCAGATGTTATTGTGAGAGCAGAGGAATGCACGCGCTTGTTCCGGCTCCAAATTAGTTCGGTAGTTGGGTGTGGGCGTAAAAGGAAAAGCTGCTTTCGCATAGGCTCGAGTAATTCATTATATTCGCTAATTATATGCATTCGCGTGCAGGGGTAGGGGAAGAGAAAAAAAGAGAGAGGGGGCAGCCCAAAGAGAGCAAAAAAAGAGTGTGTGGCAGAAGGCAGCTTGTTGTGGATGCTGAGTTGTTGTTTAGCACCCATTAACCCCACCCTACCTTGATCGCTTGCTACAGCCACGGCTGGCGATCCCTTATACAAGCTACCCTACGTTCGGGACATCCTTCAGGATAAGCATGGCTTCCAATAACAAAACCAGTTTAGCTCGACTTCATCATTATAATTTTATTTCCTATAATATTCATAATTGTCTTCTATTATTAGTTTTACTTAAAAATTATTTAAGTTTATTTAATATATTTCTATTCATTTTTCGTTTAACTGACTAATTTATTGGCGAGGAGAAATATAAAAAAAAGAACTGCTGTGAAAATTAGAAAGTTAGGTAAATGTAGGTATAATATAAATAAATATAATTGTAAATAAAGAATAAGAATGCCTTACTATATTCAAAAATAATTTTTATAATATTCACGAAAATTTCTTCTTATTTAGAAATGTTTAAAATATTAGCAAAGTTAGTTTTAATTCAAATGCAAACAATTAATTAATCTGACCGAAATAAATTTCTTTCAGTGTATGCCATCATACTAAAAGTTTTTCCTAAAGAGAGGAAATATTTAATTTAATCATAAGCACACACCGCCAGAAACGCTGGATACCAAAAGGTCATTCGAGATAATAAATTTATTTTAAAACTCGAATACCAACTACTCATCGAGTACAAAATTATTATTAATTAAATTATTTAACTATAAAAAAATTCATTTAATTGTATTAATAATTAACTTCATTAATTTCAAAAAGTTCGTCGCTCAGTGTAGCGAAAGCTATGCAAAAGAGGAAGAGAAGATGCACCTGCATTTGGATTCTCTTTAAAGCTCAAAGTGCTGAATCGCTGAATAAGCTCGCGATCAAAGAGAGTCTAAACGCATTTACTTTATGCAAATTAATTAGGAGCTGAATAAAGGCTTATCAGGCCACGAAAGTCGGGAGCAAAACAAAAACGATAAATTGCATGCATGGGTTTATCACTTACATTTTGGCTGCAGCTCCAACGTCGAAAGATCTTTGGACGGCGGGTCAGCTGGAATAAACTCTTATCGGCATTTATGTTTTGCTACCGATGTTGTTATTGTTTTATTTTTGGCTGATAGTCAGTGCGCCTTTTTATTTTTATTTAATTCATATTAAAGGTTTGCACTGATGATTTTAGATTGAGGGAGGGTTTCACTTATTTATGTTTTAGGTTTTCACTTCGCTTTTAATTTTTCCCGCAGGTTCTTTTTGATATTTCATTTTTCACTCGGCCAATATATTTTTTTTTTTAAAATAATTTTTCGAAAGGAAAACCAACTCTTTTTCTTTAAGTGAAATTATTAAAGGAGAAAAACCAGAACTAACCTAGATTTTTTTTACTACTATCTTAACTAAGGCATATTGCCGCGATGCTCAGCTACATTTGGGCTGAGTCTGATTTAGGTTCGGATTATGTGACTCGGCTATTAATTAATTTGATTTCTTATGATTGTTGTTGTTGTTGTTGCACTAACACACGTGCCTCGCTGGGGTTAGGGTCGGCCGAGGCCTCAAAAAATATATAAAAAAAATTGGTTTTGATCGGCCGGCTCTAAATAGATCGCTCTAGCGCTTATTGGCACTTATATTTCGTTAACTGTGGATTAACGCGTCTCTATCGATGGATGGGCGTAACTTTGTTCCGCGAGGGGTTATGGACGACTCTGCTGCCACCAAGAAAAAGCACAAGAATAAATTAGGCACTGCACTGCTGCTGTTGTTGCGCTGATCTCGCGCGGCGAGTTAAGGGCTTGTGAAGCTTGATAGTTGGACATATGCACTGCCTTGAGGAGCCCCGATGCCTTGGGTTTGGTGGCGCCTCAAGCACGTGTCTCGGCCGACGCGGACCCACCAAATTAGGTAAAAGCCGCCGAATTTTTGGGAGGAAAAATTATAGCACTTGGTGCCAATCCTATAAAAAGGTTTATTGAATTAATTTTTATGGCCAACCGTGTGCCGAAAATAAAATATTTACCCTGGCACTTAATCAAGTTTATATGTTTTAGAATAGGCTCTCCTGAGCACGTCCGTTCTGATCGCTGGTCTGATTGAAAAGAATGGACCAAGCTTCGGACGGATACAGCTCAAGTCGGGCGGAAATTTGGGGCTCGTGAAAGCTCTTTCCATTATCGGGAGCGACTCTATTATCTTCCCGATTATCTCCCGAGCATCGCTACTGGAAGCTTAGGTTTTGCCATTCACCGATCGCCGCCTAATTTGGGTTACAGTGTCGACTTTTGGGCTAAGAGTAATTTATTTATTTATTACCCAAGCGCCACT